>JAFMOC010000011.1:3307500-3352500 GCA_019802505.1 Corydoras sp. C115 | reverse complement strand
CACACACACACACACACACACACTGAGGCACACACACACACACACACAGACTGAGGCACACACACACACACACAGACTGAGGCACACACACACACACACACACACACACACACACACACACACACACACACACTGAGGCACACACACACACACACTGAGGCACACACACACACACACACACAGACTGAGGCGCACACACACACACACACAGACTGAGGCACACACACACACACACACACACACAGACTGAGGCACACACACACACACACAGACTGAGGCACACACACACACACACACAGACTGAGGCACACACACACACAGACTGAGGCACACACACACACACACACACAGACTGAGGCACACACACACACACACACACACACACACACACACACACAGACTGAGGCGCACACACACACACACACACACACAGACTGAGGCGCACACACACACACACACAGACTGAGGCGCACACACACACACACACACAGACTGAGGCGCACACACACACACACACACAGACTGAGGCGCACACACACACACACACAGACTGAGGCGCACACACACACACACACAGACTGAGGCGCACACACACACACACACAGACTGAGGCGCACACACACACACACACACACAGACTGAGGCACACACACACACACACACACACACACACACACACAGACTGAGGCACACACACACACACACACAGACTGAGGCACACACACACACACACAGACTGAGGCACACACACACACACACACAGACTGAGGCACACACACACACACAGACTGAGGCACACACACACACACAGACTGAGGCACACACACACACACACAGACTGAGGCACACACACACACACACACACACAGACACAGACTGAGGCACACACACACACACACACGGACACAGACTGAGGCACACACACACACACGGACACAGACTGAGGCACACACACACACACACACGGACACAGACTGAGGCACACACACACACACACACACAGACACAGACTGAGGCACACACACACACACACACAGACACAGACTGAGGCACACACACACACACACACAGA
The DNA here is from genome assembly GCA_019802505.1 of Corydoras sp. C115. NCBI lineage: Eukaryota > Metazoa > Chordata > Actinopteri > Siluriformes > Callichthyidae > Corydoras > Corydoras sp. C115. The sequence continues at coordinate 3,351,428 of JAFMOC010000011.1, read as the reverse complement.
CACAGACTGAGGCACACACACACACACACACACAGACACAGACTGAGGCACACACACACACACACAGACACAGACTGAGGCACACACACACACACACACAGACACAGACTGAGGCACACACACACACACACACACAGACTGAGGCACACACACACACACACACACAGACTGAGGCACACAAACACACACACACAGACTGAGGCACACACACACACACACACACACAGACTGAGGCACACACACACACACAGAGACTGAGGCACACACACACACACACACAGACTGAGGCACACACACACACACACACACACACACACACACACACACACACACACACACACAGACTGAGGCGCACACACACACACACACACACACAGACTGAGGCGCACACACACACACACAGACTGAGGCACACACACACAGACTGAGGCAGGCCACACTCACGCACACACACAGACAGAGGCGAGCACACACAGATGTACGCATACACAGAGAAAGAGGCACATACGCACAGACACAGATAAAACACAGAGATGCACAATAAGACAAAAATTTTCCACAAATGCATGACAACAAAATCATTAAGATAAAATTTGATTTCTGATTAAGTTCAAACATTCAAAGGTTTTTTTTTTAATATTGAAGTTGATAATAAAAGTACATAAAACTATTTTATCGCAACTTCATTTGCGGTTGTTATCATATCATCAAACACAACCCAACCAGCCATACAAATATACTAAAATTCAGACACCCATGGAAAGTTACTTGCTGTAATTTAGGGTGTAGTTCTACATTATATACCGACCGTGATGGCCAATTGGACGCGGACTTGGTGATACATACCCTCTCTTTGCCAGAGATCTCCAGCTGTATTTCTTTTTCCCTCAGTTTCTTCCACTGACCGTAGTACCTTGTGAGAGAAGTTCCTTCCTCGGCTATCTGCTTTTCCCATGCTGCCTGTCAAGAGCAACAGAATAAAAAACAAAATGTGAAAGCACCATCTTTAGATATTCACACATGAAACCAAATTTCCATTCAGCTTATAGCAAAATGAATACTTAATCCAGGCGGGCCCAAAACGTCGATAGTGATTGACCGATCAACCGCACATTGCATGTTGGTAGATCACCGTGGATCACTCCAAAGGTTTTAGAAAAAAGGACGTTAACTACACTTATCAGTGCTTTATTTATGTTCTATTCTGAACGCAGGTCAGAACGTGGGTTGCAGGGATGTTTTTTTTTTTTTTTTTTTTTTTGCCATTTACTGTAAACGTGTCATAGTCCTTGAGCCAAAGGTTGTACTAAAACCAAGTTCTCTCCATGTTATTTGCTGAAGCATGGTTAATAAAAAAGCAATTTGGGTAAAAATGGCAACCCGAAGCCGAGTATTTTCTATACTGATTCCACAATAATAACGTGATCTGTGTAAACAGGTTTCAACAATACAGCTTAAAAAAGAAATCCTGGTAGATCACAATGACCTGTCCACTGGAAATTGTAGATCTCGGGCCACAAGTGTAGGTACACCTGACTTGCGCTAAGCATATTACATTAAATTATTTAAGTCAAACTTCAAAATTAATCAATTTGTGTATTGCTTCAACACTGACTTTTTGGTCTGATTTCTAAAACTTGCCGACATCCATCATGTGCACACTGATACTGCTCACACTGCCTCTAAATGATTGCTTTCAGTGTGTGTGTGTGTTAAGAAAATTAACACTTCTGTAACATTCAGTCATGGAGCAGTAGCTTGATGATGATAGTAGCACATGGTACCTAAACAAAATGCAATTGTCTATTTAAAGAACTATTTACTAAACAAGATCACACAATTTCCTATGGGACCCAAAATGCATAGCCTGCCAAGCTGCCGTGGATGTGCCACCATCAAATAACCAATAGCAGTTCTTTTATTAAAGGTTTAAAAAGCATTTGTCAACTGTCAACAGCGCCCACATATATGGTGTATACATAGCCGTGGTGCTACCACTTACTTAACCCCTGCAACCCCAACCTCCCACCCACCGTCTGCCCCATGTCTTCTCTTTAAAAAAAAAAAATCAAAGCAGATACTAAATTCAACGTGCTTTAGCAAAAGCATAAACAAGAAAGCGGTCTTAACAAAATATACAGGCGCTGTGGTTAAAAAGCAGATGGTATTAGAGGTTTGTGATTTGCAGTGGTGCTTTAAAGTTACTAAACCATTAAATTTTTCTATATTTCTGCATGGATTTGACCAAAATCACTAGATTTTTTTTAATCACTGGATTTTTAAACAAGGTCTAAATGTAGATGATGAGACCCAAACCAGACAAAAATGATCAAATATTACAAATTTGTACTTGCAAAAGTATGTGAACCTTTGTTTTCAGTACTTTTAAATGATTGGTGATTCTGTTCCTTAAATCTGATTGGCTGAGATGGTTGTCCAGCCGTGCCATTATTGTCAATAATGCACATCTCTGACCGCTTCACATTCATAATAATACATTAGGTTATTATTTTTTTTTATATATTGTAAGCAAGGGAAATATTGGCTGGCCACCAAAATGCATCATCTTTGCATCATACTGAATCCTAACTTGACAGAGCGAAGATGCTGGTGCAAGATTCTCAAGAGCACTGAACAACAAAAACGAAAAGGCTCCAAACCAAACTATGTGAGTTCACCAGCATAGAAACATTATTTTAAATTATGTACCATTAATGAAAATACAGATTAATATAAACAGACAATATTTCCCTTGCTTTTAATATATATATTCTGAAGTGATCAGAGGTGTGCTTTATTGTAAATAATTTCATGGATGGACAAAAGGCTCAGCCAATCAGTTTTAGAACCGGAACTACCAGTCATGCGAAGTACTGAAAGCATAGGTTACAACACATAAATTTACATGTTTATGAGGTTATTTTAAATTATTTTCCTTTAATGGAAATACAGAATAATTTAAACAGCAAACTATTTGTTAATAAGCACCAAGTCGCTAATGTTCATTTTTAAAACTATCGCTAAACTATGTTGCGGAAGTGTTACATTTTTTATTATAAATAAACAAAATGAGTTGTTTGTGTGGTTGTGGTTTAATAACCATTTTTATAAAAGCACGCCCTCTCATGGCTTTTTTTTTTTTTTTTTTTTTTTTTTGCTTAATTAAACATTTCTGGTAATTGTCACTTCGTCCTGTTCTACCATTTAAGAGGAATTTAAGCCCATTTTGCCATACAACACAACTATAACTCTGCAATGTTCCACCATGGACTACTTTCTTAATGTTCGTTTTTGATATTTGTATTGGATTAAGGTCAGGACTTCTGAATTGACTAACACAAACGACTTTTGTGGTTGCCGTCACATGACTCACATTCTCAAGATGAAGCTAATGAACAAATTTTATGTTTTTTTTTTTTTTTTTAATTTGCTGATAGAACCAGAATGTATTACTTTATCTGTAATGGAAAGCCATCCTGGCTCAGATGCTCAAAACCAGGTCCAAACCAAAACACCATGACCTAAGTACTTTACAGATGGGATCAATACTTCAACATATGCTGGAATGCAGTATTTTCCATACATACCGCTTCTCATTTAAACCAAAGAGATCTATTTCAGACTCATCTGTCCACAAAACATTGCTCAAATAACATCTCAGTTTATCCATGGGGCAAGGAGAAATGATGTTTTAGGACAGCAGTGAATTCGACTCGCAATCTAGCCATGGGCACAATCATTTTACAAACTGTACATATCCGGCATTGTTATTGATACCCGGCAGTTCAAAGAAAACAAGCCACCCACTGCTCCCTGGTCCTTACAAGGTTTCTTGCAACACCAGAGCGTTTTTCTGTGCCACTCTCATTTTGGCTTGCTCCTTAAAGGTTCAGGCTTAGAACACCAAAAATCTGCATTGGGGCATATACTTTCGTAAAAAATTCTCTATAAATAAATAAACAAACATTGTTTAGGTTCAAGTGTTCTTTAATGGTGGACCATAACAACCATATAGTTTCTTTGTAACTCCTGTGGCGTGTAATGATGGTCTTGAATTTCTGTACACAATCTTTTAACAGTCAATTGGCCCAAACTCATTATTTATTTGAATTTATTGGAATTTTAATTTATTGTGTCACATGACTAAAAAAAAGTTCACTTTTTAATTATAAAAATCACCCAATTAGAACAAAAATTTATGAACCATTACATTTAGTCATAGTCATGACTTTAGACTGTTTTCACGGTAAACCGCAGTGCCGGTAATAAAGGCATATTAATATGAATGACAACAAGCATGAAAAGAGACTCCATGCATACAAGAGGTTAGTAAGGGTGTGGGGCGGGAAAGAGGAGCCAGACTGAAAGATTTCTTTCTGCCTAGCGTTAAAGGTCTTTGTGGAAGATATTGATCAGGTCAAATAAGATTTTCTGACCTCCAAATTCAATAGACCCTATTAGATCTGTCCGTCCGTCATTAGTTATTGAAAGTCATTTATTACAGTTTGTTGGGAACTGTGGGGGGTGTTAAAAAAATTAAAGGCATTTCAGAGGACAAAACTGTTTTTTAAGCTTAAAAATAAACAAATTAATAATTATAATAATAAGTGCTATTCCTTCAAATAGATTAAGGAGTTATCTAGCTTTTAACAAGTAAACACTGCCACAAATCGATCAGAATGGTTAAATCATTTTTTGGATTTGGATTGAATTTTGATTGTTTTAGTTCTGCTTTATGCCTTCAATGGGGAAATAGGGAAGCTGTGATGGGCTTTTATATATACACACACACACGTTTCAATAAGTTCATTACTTGAGTACACCATCCTCAGTTCTTAATTTCAAGTAAAGCAGTTGAATGTAACAATATGTGCATCTAAGCAAAACAAAAGCATAGAAAAGCGTTTTAAAGATGTTCATTTAGGATTATTATTAATGCTACATTTCATCTGCTTATCCTAATTAAAGTTTACATGCGTCTTCTGTCCATCGAGAGACACACAAACACGCACACACTCATGCATACACTCGCACATACATTTCATTAGTATGCTTAAAATTATGCTTAAAAAAAGGCTACTGAATTTCTGCCATTATCGCAATACATTATTCGATTACAGGTGACGGCATTGCGTTTCTTGGCCAATGTATGACGAATTTTCCTGTATTTTAGTTACACACGCACGAGGCTTAACACAGGTGTGTAGGCAAATACATGTAAATGAATGGTGAGTGCTAATTTCCATGTATTATGATTCATAAATAATTACATCACTGTAATGGATGACAAAGCAATTTAATGAATCACTTCAAACCATTTTTTAAAGGAGATTTTTATCTGTGTAATTTTTCCCTACCATTTAATGTTTTATGAGAACAATAACTAGATAATACCATTTAAGTTGAATAGGTCATAAATTTACATATTTGGTGATGTATTTATATTATAAAAATATGGATACTGATACTATTACACCAATGACTGTAAAATATCAAAACATTATCAAAACAAAAACAAACACAGATGAAATGGACTTTTCTTCAGCTATAAGCATTTCTCCTCTCTGAGACGGAGTTCAAGTTCACAAGAAAATTTGTGATCATTAGGATCAAGACAGAATATTTGTGATGTAAGGTACAGATGTTGTAAACAGACAATTGAAATAACAAACTATTCAAACTTGTAAATTGCAGTCAAATCAAATCAAACATTATAAATATATGTATCAACAGTTAATTTATACCTTAATCGCATTAGTTTTAAAGTGTCAAGAGGAAAGTGCTGTATTAAAAATAAAAGTATGAAAATCACAAATATTTGAAGTTATTACAATATCAATTAAATCATTGGTTTTTTGGATTGCAATGTCAGCATGGTGATGCAGTGTGTTGTGATCACAGCACTAAAGACACTGTATTGGATGTTTAAACTTGTACTAGAGTTGTAAGACTGTGCTTCACAAAGCCATTTGACAAAATTCATTTAATTCAGAAATAATACTAATTAATAAAACCTGATTTTATTCCCAATTAATTGTGTATCATACTATTAGCAATGTTTTGTCCATCTTGGTCCCTATACCAACAATTGTTAATATCTCACCCCAAACTTTAATCTGGTATGATATGTTCATATGTTATTAAGCAACAAACTGATCCATCAGGAAACAAAAGTTTTAATAAACAATTTAACCTTAATTTATTACTGCTAAATAAACAGCTCTTGGTGAACTGTAGTTTAAAAGAAATAGAACACTTGAGGTCAGGTGCCATCATACATTACATCACAATTGATGAAATTTTGACAAATATGCATCATCTGAGGCATGGAACTTGGGTAAGTCACAAAAAATTGCAATTGTTTTAATATAGTACATATATAAGAGAGAGAGAATGCTTGGAACATTATGTCCACAGCACAGGACAGTGGTGACACATTGGTCAGGGCTTTGGGCTATTTATCTAAAAGTTCAGGGTTCAAACCCTGACTGTCAGTTTGCCCAACAGCAAAGCCTTCCAACCATCTCTGCTCCAGTGGCACTGAATCACGACTGACAACGTACTCAGAGCCGAACCTTGGCACAAATTGTGCTATGTGAAGAAAAGATTTTACTATGCATCTGTATGATCACAGTAAAAGTAAATCTGAGATCATTTAGAGACTTAAAGACGACCAATGCACTTGACTAAAGACAACACACCATCTTGTAAAGCTGGTTACATTACATAATTTAGTGTTTTTTGTTATGCATATTTTTAATAAACTGAAATCGGAGTCAATATTCATTTTTATTACAGACTTCAGTTGAATGAGCATGATGTCATTCAACAACAGAACGCAAAGTTCCAGAAGCACTGTTGTTAGCGGGGCAGGATAGTGGGCAGGGGCTGAAGGTGGCCTTAATTTAATTTCTACTGCTTGCAGGACAGATCAGCAGGGCGGCGTGCCAGGAAGATGTCCTGTTATAGCGGCATTAAAAAGGTCTGCTTGCCAATCCAGCTACTGAAGGACATCTCTCCTGCAGCCTAGAGCCTGGCGACAGACGCGCCCGGCGCGGTGCCACGCTGTCTGCCAGCAGCGAACTGCCGCGCCCCCTCCACTCGCCTCCAGAGTCTTCTACATTACAGCGGGGGAGGGAGAGACGGAGCGGCGGGGAGGGAGAGACGGAGCGGCGGGGAGGGAGAGACGGAGAGACGGGGAGGGAGAGACGGAGAGACGGGGAGCGAGTGAGCAAGAGAGAGAGAGCGCGCGACACACACACACACACACACACCCCACCCCTTCTCACCTCTTCTTCATTTCACTCCTAAACGGTCTTAAATATTTATCAGGCCTGAGAGCAGCTCTGAGGCGAGAGCAGGGAGGGGGAGTGAGGTCTGGGGTGAGCTCCGGCAGGGTGACAGATGAGAGCGGAGATGAAGATGGATGCGGCATGGAGCTCGCCCTAAAGAGGAAACAGCTCCTCGCCTATCCTCACGCCATCCGCCCTCCGTTCAGCCCTTCATCCGATTCCCTCTTTTCCCTTCCTCTCCTGCCAAACCACTCCTCTTGCCATTACTCAGCCACTGCATATGCAGCATATAAATCCAAACAGAACAACATGCCGAACAGCTGCCACCAAGTGTCTGATAGTTTCTTTAATTTCTGTTTACTCTTTCACGCCGGTTGGTGGCAAGTGATTTCATTCAGTGCTGTGTAAATTAGAGGGGGCCATGGGTTAATGATATGAAAATTCTATCTCACCTAATAACTTAGAAACCATTAACATGTAGTTTTTAATTATCATACAGGAATAATGCTGAATAATGTTTTTTAATGTGCATGAAATGGACATTCTTTTAAAAATATATAGTATGTAGTGTATTGGCATATAGTGTTTCACCCATTTTTGACAGTTTGTTGACACAAAACAAGCTGGGTTTAGTGACTTCCACTGTAAATATTAACACTAATAATTTCTAAAAGACATACATAATTCTGCCTTATATGAAAGCAATAGGGCCAAGAAGGGTGCAGTATTGTGAATAAATCACTCGAAGGAGGTGTTGCTAGGCCCGACACACAGCAAAATGCCATTACTCCTCTTTCTCATGATTTATTCACAATAATGCACAACTTGTGCCTTATTGCTTTTATAATATGGTTATAAAAATACATAACATAAAATAAAACATTTAATTTATACATCCATCCATTATCTTCCCCTTAATCCTCTATTAGGGTCATGGGGGGGGGGGGGGAAATTTCAGGTGCAGATACACCCAGGACAGGATACCTGGGACAGGATCTACAGCTGGGCACACACTCTATATGAGGCAATTTGGCGCATTCAATTTACCATGAAACCATGTTTTTGGACTCTGGGAGAAAACCAGAGAACGCGGAAACATGGAAACTCCATCCAGATTGGGATTTGAAGCGGGAATCCCTAGCGCTGAGAGGCAAACTTGCTGACCACTAAGCCTAAAATAAATAATTCATTGTTCTTCCGCACTGTCATCAAGACCAGTTTTTACAGAAAACATTGACTCCTAAGCAACGAGATACCAACTTAACGTTTATCAGAATATGGTACATGATTTAAAGTAATGTATTGTATATCACATGGTCAGAGGTGTGCGTTATTGTCAATAATGTCAAGGTTGTACAAACAGATCAGCCAAGCAGATTTAAGGACTAGAACTACTCGTTTTATAATTCTTCTAAAAATAGACTCACATCCTTCTGTTAACGGTCACATTTTTGGGTAAAAGAAGCAACAACCTTGAAACTGACAACCTTACATGGTCATAGTCCCTTCAATTAATATTTTCTACATACTGATTGCAAAAAGCAGAACCAGAGGCTTTCATACATGTGTTGCTAATAAACTAGCTAATTACTGATTAACCTTGTTTAATATCACATTAAATGGCACAAACACAACTGAATCAATTTCAGTTCCAGAAATAATTTTCTTTATCATGTAGCTGCCCATAGGCCAACAAAACGATCACAATAATGAGTCAGATGCAGTAAACAAACTGTCACTAGTAGAGTACCAGATCCCTCTTTATCATCTAAAAGTAACTCTGCTTAGCATCCACATTAAGTTCATTCAGACACCTTTCCAGGTTTAAACTAGAGGTTTTGTATCTCTAATAAGGGAAGCATGATGAGCACGATTCTAAAACACATCATCTCAGCCTGTAGCCATGTGCTGATCCAATCATAGCTGTAGGGTGTGTGCGCAAACATGAACACAGACATATACACATTCCTCAAAGGGAGAGTGTGGGTGGTGGTGTCCAGCTGACACCTGTATATGATGGAGAGAAAAGTTTGGGTGAGGCTCCTGTGGGTGGGTGGTATGGGTTGGAACAGTGGAGTGGCATGCATGTTTTCATAATTAAAACAGATCACTCCCTGTCTCAGTCTGGACATAAGCATCAAAACAGTTTGGACATAAACAGCTTAAGTCAACAGAGAAAAGCAGGCCAGGCGATGAATCTCCTGAACTGAACTGGTCAATTCATGTCATTTGAAGGGTTTGGGGAAAAAAAAAAGTTTCAGTGTTAACACCCAAAAAGTAGTTACTGGTCTTGTAATGTTAAACAACATTAAAAATGATTTATTTCAAAGGCAAAGATGTACAAGTTACTAAATATTTGTGAAAAAAATAATAAAAAATTTGAAATCTTGCTCAACTTTAGATTACACCACATGGAGATTCCCATTTTCAAAATGCATTTACTTTAGACAATTTACTAATTAAACCAATCATATACTGTTTTACAGACAGTCAGTCATTGTAATATAATAACCTGCAATTTAATAACATTAGATATCGAGTTACAGTAAATGATAAAGCTATTTAGATTATGAACGCACTTGGGCAATTAAACATGCATCAGAGTTCAGTACAATGTTGTCCAGACTGGGATGGTAAATATCTGATTCGATGCGAATTTGCTGCTTAGACAGCCATTAAGAAAATCTCAATTTTATTATATGGAAACATAAGGTCACAATTTTGATAATTTCTTTAGGAACTCAAACAAAATTCACAACACTGAGACTTGGTGTGATGTCAGTTTTCTAGTGTTATGCAGTGGGGCAGGAGCTAGAACTCCATGAAGCCGTCATGTCATCAGGCCAGGTAATATTGATGATATTTTATATATTGAAGATAATTTAAATATTATGTAAATGAGGCACAAATCTTATCCATAAGTAAAAATAAATGCAAAGTTGGCTTTAAAATATTATTATTTTCAGTTAAAATTAATATCTAATTAATTTCGCAGAAAGAACTGAGTGCTTATTGCCTTCTGGAGGTATTAAAAGGAAATAACCAAACTAACCATAGTGTGCTATAAAGCCAAGCACAAATAAATACCTGAAGGACAGATAGGCACACAGTACACACACACACACACACACACACGTCACACCACACCAACTTACCACGGCCGTAGAGTCCGCCACGCCAAAAGCAACCTTCTGTCTCCGGCTTGTGATGTAGTTGGAGTTCTCCTGAACCTTCTCCAGCAGCTGGCGGATCTGCTTGCAGTAATTGGCCACTTTGCATTCCTTCAGAAAAGCTTTCAGCTGGACAGTGAGAAATAAAATAGTATAAAAGGTTCATATTTTATGTGCATCGAAGGGTTTGTATGAAATATGCTTACATGAATTAACTAAAACAAGATGAACTGAATGAGTTACTTATCAAAGCAAAAATGAAAATACTTAAAATTAATTAAGTAATGAAATTCAATTAACATATTTAAAACAAAGTTGGGCGGCACGGTGGCTTAGTGGTTCGCCTCTCAGCTCTAGGGATTCCCGGTTCAAATCCCCATCTGGGTGGAGTTTCCATGTTCTCCCCATGTCCGCGTGGGTTTCCTCCGGGTTCTCCAGTTTCCTCCAACAGTCCAAAAACATGGATCAAGTCAATTGAGTTCTCCAAATTGCCCCATGTAGAATGTGTTTGTGTGCGTGACTGTGTGTGAGTGTGTGCCCAGCGATGGATTGGCGCCCTGTCCTGGGTGTATCTGCCCAGCGCCCGAAACGTTCTCCCCTGGATGGGCATGGGGAACCCCCCGCGACCCTAAAAGAGGATAAAGCGGAAGATAATGAATGAATGAATAAAACAAAGTTGGGCGGAACATTGGGCGGCATGGTGGCTTAGTGGTTAGCATGTTCGCCTCTTAACACTGAGGATTCCGGTTCGAATCCCAATCTGGGTGGACTATCCATGTTCTCCCTGTGTCCGCATGGATTTCCTCCCACAGTCCAATCTAAATTGCCCCATATAGAGTGTGTTTATGTGAGCGAGTGTGCCCAGCGATAGATTGGCACCCGGTCCTGAGTGTATCTACCAAGCGCCCAAAACATTCTCCTCTGGTTGGGCATGGGGAACCTCACCGCGACCTTAGTAGAGGATTAAGTGGAAGATAAAGAATGAATGAAAAAAACAAAATGAACTGCTTTTATTTGAATGATGTAATTTTGAAGAGTATGATTGACTCAGACCTTATTCACACTTGGCATTGACGTGTATCTTCACTCACAAATGAACAGCTGTAACAGGTGGAAACGCACCCGAAACGCACCGAGAATACATTACGATTAGAATACTTTGATCACATTTAAAAGTGGTCTGGTGCGCATGTGGCCACATTCTCCATGTGTTTGCAGCTGCCATCCAACACATAAGTTAAAGAAGGTACTTGAGCAATGGAATCATATTTATGCTAGAACAGTGGAAGTGGAAGCTAAAAGTCCTGCCAGTTAAAAACAATCATTAATTTGGTCGTTACATATGTACTATGTGTTTGAAATTCACACCTCTACTATGTTTTTGCACATAATCAGAGATGCCCTCCAATACTAGGTGCAAACACACATACTTAAATGCGTTCAACTTCTCATCCGAATTCCATGATGTGTTTTAATGACAACTTTGCACATGACCTGATCTGTTTCTGAAAAAGAAAATCTGTTGATTCAAATTACACTTTCATTAGAGGCCATGGGTCAGTTATCACCTTTCAAAATATTTTTAGCACTGTAAAGGGCAAACAGGGTAGCTTTTCATGAGCTCATATGCAACGGAGAAATTAAATAGGAAACAATGCTTGGAACATCAGAATTTTCTTTTCGTTGATATATCTGGCTACAAGTATATAAAGGTCATATTGCATTAAACCTCTAATCATAAGCACACAGTCGTCCAATAGTAAAAATGCAGGGATTAGCTGACGGAGGCCATTAAAAATACCCGCATGAATCATTACGGGCCAAAAAGAATAAATATTCAGTGTCTGAATTTTAACAGTGCACTGGAGGTCTGAGCTTTGGCCAAAGAACAGGATGTGGACTGTGTGTGGTGTGTGCGTGTCCGTGAATGAGTGAGGAGTGGCGATGCTGCAGCAAAACCTGGACTACAGCCTGGGGTTAGAGTGTGTGAGGCCTTGCTGGACTTGGCATGTATAAGTACAAGTGTGTGTGTGTGTGTGTTACAGAAAGAGAGAGAGAGAGAGAGAGAGAGAGAGAGAGAGAGAGAGAGAGAGAGAGAGAGAGAGAGAGAGAGAGAGAGAGAGGGAGGGGGAAGAGAGCAGGACTATAGCCTGTGGTTGGGTGTCCCAAGCATGGCCTTCAGCGCCTCTTAAACAGGATGTGGGCCTAACAGTCGCCACCGCGATAAAAAGAACCAACAAGTGGGAGGGGGAGGAAGAAAAACATACAACAGCAAGCCATTCGAGCCACTAAAGAAGCTTGCCCACCACAAGCTTTCATAAACCTTTACCATTGAACTGTCTATGAAATAAAGGAATATTTAAAATAATCTCTTTAATCACAATATTACTGGACAGATTGCTGGGTGTTTACCTAAAAGTTTAGAAAAAGCTTACTAAGCAGAAAAAAAAAGAATAAAGAGGAGTCGTGGTATACCCGAACTATGGTTGGCAGTGCGAGCTCAGGAAAGCCAATTGAGCTGGCCTGGGTGTAGAAATACTCCAGGATGAGGTCATACAACTGCTCGATCAGGCCATCCTGAAATAAACACAATATAAGACAGCAGTTAGCAAAGCCTTAGCAGTCTCCATTTTGAACAAGCGAAGAAACATTCACAAAAATTATGAAATGAACAAAATACCACAACATGGTGTTATCATTGAAATAGATCAGTGCCACAAATTGGTATTGACAATAAATTAGTTAATTTAAATTTAGTCATTTAGCAGAAGCTTTTATCCAAAGCGTCTTACAAATAAGAAAACCACAAGTCAGTAGTTACGGAAAAAACAGCTACACTATAGAATTATCAAACCTGATCACTAGCCAGTCCCCCCTTTTTATCTCAGGTGTTTGAAAGAGATGTGTTTTGAGTTGTTTCCTAAAGATGCCCTGTGACTCCGCCTTACGGTCAGAGTTGGAAAGATCATTCCACCTTTCTGCAGTGGTGAATACTTAAATATAAGATTACATTAAAAGCTGACCAAAAACAGTGTCAACAACTTAATCAGTGATGCTTGTTAGAAACGTTTATAAATTCTGTAAAAAAAAAAAAAAGAAAAAAAAAAGGGGAAAATAAATCTAGGTTTTCTTTTCAGATAATGTTGTGTCCATATTTCTCCTAGAACAAAACTAATCAATTTTGATCCTGTACTGAAACCAGAAACCAAAACAGCTGCGAAATGTAACCACATGGGCAAACGGCACCAAAATAAATGTGCTAGCCATTCGAAGGTTCGTACTATTATTGTAAATGTTCAACAATTGGCTTTTTGCGAACATTGACATGTCACTGATTAACTCAAAAACATCATCTCTTAGATGTGGTAGCCCATCCAATACATGTCAGTTACGCCTCAATTATTGCTGTTTTTTGATGTTAACAAGAGGAGAAAGTAAAATGTTGTTTCGACATAATGAGAATGTTTTGCAGTACATTGGAAAAACGTCTCCATTTATCAAAATCAGTTCCATGTTGGGTAAGAAGATTTCAAAAGGTAAATATTGAAAAAGTCAAATTATGTGACTTAAGTTACCAGCTTTGGCCTTGCAGGTTTAAAAAAGCAAGTGTGAGAGACTCAATTTCTTTACTCATAGTGAAAATCTGCATTAGGGATAAAGTGTATATTAAATGTGTATAGGTTTTAACATCATTTGTGGTTTGTTAACGTAAATAAAATTTTAACAGACTGTGGTAAAGGTAATTCTATTTGAGAAACCTGGTGGTGAGAGAGTGATGGTTTTGATCTGTTGTGCTGCAACTAGATCTGGACAACCCGTTGTATAGTTAATGAAACAAAAAAAATTCAAAATTTTATCAGCAATTTCTATGGGTAAAGTCAATCAACATCAGGTGTTTAATACCTCTTATGAAATGATTTTTCTACCAAAGAATGACACAGTGAAATATAGAAGAACTTTATGGAAAATATTTCAACATATACCTTTTACATTTAATCATTCAATCCTAATTTTGTACAAGAACCATGTATAAATGCAAAATGGCCTTAGACCGGCATAGTTTTTGTTTTTACCTCTAAAACTATTTGAAATGGGTATATAAAAAAAAGTAAAAGAAATCAAAAGTATTTACATCTGACCATGAAATAAACCACAAACTTTAGCTTCTTTTTTAACAGCAGACTAAACTGGTTACCATGTAAATTTTGCCAGTCAGTCACATGGACACCCTTTATACTTTATGACAGCTCAAATCCAGTGTGGGTCCAGGGTTACATCTGATCACTCAGACCAATTTACCCTCAGTTAAGCAAAACAGCTTGGTTTTCTTCCAGACCTTGGCAAAGTCATCACAGGAATTGTTTGGATGGAATAATGTCAATAGTCTCCAATCCTTATGCTCAGTTATCCACATCAGTTATGACTACCAATGACTGCTGTAAAAAAGCAGTTTTATATATATATATATATATATATATATATATATATATATATATATATATATATATATATATATATATATATATAGAGCATATATTAAATTGGCTAAATATAATTTGTCAGGGGTTTAATGGAGGAAACTCCATATTAAATATTTATCGTATTGTGCCCTGCCAGACAAACCAAAAAGTCATATGACTTTCATAAATTAGCAAAAATAAAAAACAAAAAATTAAATATTGCCCCCTCCAAAAAACTGATAAATTAATAAAAACAACTATTTTAATTGCTCCTTTAATACAACTGCTTAAAGAATGGAACACATCTTAATACTTGAGCAAAACACTTTTAAAACAGGCTAAATGTGACCCAAGCGACTTTCAAAACATAAGTGAGAGAAAAGTACTTTTAAATTATTAATAAAAAAACTGCACATGCTTTTTACTCAATGGAAAAATAACAGTGAATTAAAGGCAGTGTAATGCAACATTAAATATTTTTTTTCTGTAATGGTGCTGTTTTGCAATGATCTACATCTTTAGTGGCATTGTATCATGGAATACCTCGGTAACTAATACACATTGGGTGTCTGCATATGTTTGTATAATTTAATATGTTTTTTAAAGAAAGATTTCTGGCTATAGTGTGATGTCATTTAAACGAGTACAGTATAGACTTTTGGTCTATTCCACCCACTGTGGTTTTTATTTCCTCAACCTCATTTTCTATCCATCCATTATCTCCCGCTTTATCCTCTACTAGGGTCGCAGGGGGGGTTCCCCATGCCCATCCAGGGGAGAATGTTTTGGGCGCTGGGCAGATACACCCAGGACAGGGTGCCAATCCATCGCTGGGCACACACTCACTCACACAGACTCACTCTATATGGGGCAATTTGGAGAATTCAATTGACCTTGATCCATGTTTTTGGACTGTGGTAGGAACGTGCTAACCACTAAGCCACCGTGCCGTCCTGAACCTCATTTTATTTTTAGTATATACAGTATGTGATTACAAACAACCCAAATCAGTCAATGTCGAATTTTCTTAGAACCCAGGGCACCCATATGAACTGACCGTTAACTCGTAATCGAATATATCCCTGTACATAACTGCGATGTGCTAATCGACTGTGTTCATTTTATTTGTCAGTGCCTTTGTTTTTGGTTAATCGTTTTTTACACAAATGTGTACACTCTAGAGATCACGTCAAAACATGACCCAAACTCCAGTGTGATTACCAGAGCTGATACACATGCATACACAATACTGATCCTGCGCACATTCAATCCTGGGTTGGACTTAAAGTCTCTGACCAACCCTTCCTGTTTCTGCACATATTATTTCACTATGGAAAATCCCTATGCCGTCTGACTGGGTGGTGTGGTGGTATTTTTAGGGGTACAGACTTATTGCGGATGACGGGGCAATTTCTGACATGCAGCTAGACTAATAATAGGATAATCCCCACAGGTCAAGTGGCAATTCTCTTGGGCGAGGGCCAATGGATGCTGCTCGAGTTGCTGCATTTCAGACTTTTAGACTTTCATCCTTTAACCCCTATTCAGCTATAGCCAGCCAGTGAGAAAATAATAAACTCAAATGGGTTCTGGAGAAGAACAGCAAGCGGAAGATATTTTTTTCCCCTATCCATTGTATTTAAATGTCAAATAGCTAAAACACCTAGCCTATGAATACTGAATGAAAGTAAAATACTGATCATGTTTTTTTAAGGTGAACACATATTAATCTTACAATATAACACAAATGCAATATAAAGTTGCAGTTGAAATGTCAGGAGTGTGTTTTCATCTTGGCCCCTCTCACTTCAGCTCTACTTCTAAAGCCACAACTGTCCTGCGCTTTCCCTGTCACTCATACAGTGCCAACTGTTTCTATTTTACTAAGCCAGCTGTACATTTTGACAGGAGCTAAAGAACAAGGGGAAGCCAGTCCAACTTTCTGCATTCCTCACCAACCAGTGCTGGTGATGTAAAGCACCATAAGAGGTCACTGTATAGACAGCAGTGAGGAATTCCTGTCCTGACCTTTTAGCCATCACATCTCGCCAATTAAGTTTGTAAGGCACCTGGAAAAAGCAGTGGTTGCTGTTTTCAGTGTTTGTCCTCTACCAATAAGATATTTTAGTGAATACTCTTATTCAGAGGTTAGATTAATAAAAATAAATAAATTAAAAAAAAACTTGAACAATTTTAAGGCTTAGTGGTTAGCATGTCCGCCCATGGTTGAAATACCTAACTGGGTGGAGTTTCCATGTTCTCCCACAGTCCAAAAACATCACCCCTATAAGTGTCTCTGTGTGTGTGTGTGTGTGTGTGTATATATATATATATATATATATATATATATATATATATATATATATATATATACACAAAATTCTATCTACAACTATTGCTGGGCACACTCACATACACACATACACATACATATATATATATATATATATATATATATATATATATATATATATATATATATATATATATGAGTGAGTGAGTGTGCCCAGCAATAGTTGTAGATAGAATGGCACCCTGTTCTGGGTGTATCTGCCCAGCACCTGAAATGTTCTACTCTGGATGGGCATGGGGAACCCCCCACGATCCTATTAGAGGATTAAGCTCAAGATAATTAATAAATTAATTTAAGGTAATCTTTTTTTGTCATTTGCAGATTCTGAGTTTTGGGACAAAATTAAAGAAATGTACTAGGTCGTTTTTAAAGACTTCTATATATATTTATAAGAATGTGTAAAAGTTGTAGAAAATTAAAGAACACAGAAACAAAAAAAGGAAAAAAAAAACAGAAAAAAGATAACAAATAACAAAAAAAGTCAAACCATGAGGTGAAAACATGTTTGTCAAAAATAATATTCAAGGTTTTTTTTTTCCTCACATGATGTGGACAACACAGATACGCATAAAATTACACTCAAAGGCCACATTATTAGGCACAATATCTGTTTCTACATTAATACTATTCCATTTTATCTTTAGATCAAATTTATAAATGCAGTTAGTAGTCCTTCAATTACATACTGCAATCTACCTGTGCCTCTCCCTACTTTACAAGTATCATTTAAATTCTTAGCACAGCATTGACATTGTGGTGCTGTTAGTGTGTGTGGTGCTGGTAACTAGGTCAGTAGATCAGATGCAGCAGAGCAGCTGATATTTTTCATACATTTGTAGTAACATTGCCATGAATGTTACATCCTCCATTTAGCATCCAATGAGTACTGATGAAGTTACAGGAGGATGACTACAACATACGAAGCAATATGATTGATGTGTAACAGAATGCATAGTGAGTGTACATGATGTTTAAAGACTCCAGCAGCATTTTGGGACTGGTACACAGATTGATCAGACATAGAAAACACTAAAACCACCAGCACCCTCAGTGTAAGTGCAATGTAAATCATCAATCATCCAAATTATGCCTGCAGTGTCATGGTCCTTTATAAGATAGAATAAAGTGTAGATAAATAAATAAAAAAAACTGATTGTTACTGTAGAACTACGGAAATACTGAATATGCAAAGTGGAACTAATAAAATGAATAATAAGCATAGAAACAAGTATGTGTACTTAATAAACTAGCTGGTGAAAATGTGCATACATTGCAAAACTGTAAGCAGTTTTTCTCCCAATATTTTTTTATATTACATTACGTAAGAGATGCCCAATTGCTTGCATAGGACTGAACATATATTTACATTTACATTTGCTCAATTAGCAGCAAGGGCCTTGCTCAAGGACCCACGTTAATAACTTCACTGGACCTGGGATTTGAACACCCAACCTTCAGATTGATAGCCCAATGCCCTAACCACTGAGCTACCACGCACTTCACTTAATTTAAAAAAAAATGTATACCTGACTACTCCAAGATTCCAAAAACTTGGAATACAACATACTGTAAAAAAATAAGCGGTTTACACCACACCTTAAATATTATTGGGCTACATTTATTTCTAAACTATGCAATTATTTTTTAGAAAATATAGTTCAGATAAGGGGGGATAGCAATGAGAACATGATCACCTTGATTTTTCTTTGAACCACTGTCAGTCAAACAATGCAGACAGGGACGTCTCTACTAATCGTTTGTCACGTCACAGTATCAGCAACCTTGGCATTCTTCATGAAGTAATCAGTATCTCTAACCACTATCTCTATCTTGGCATGGGCTTCTATTCTAAACGAGATCAGACTGGATGGCACATTAAACTGGCATTTAGGTGTGTAGGGAATGCAAGGTCTTACCTTGAAGGCTTTCTCCTGTAAGTTAACTTTGCTGAGTTTAAGGATCACAGCGAAGTTAATGGGCTTGACACTCATGCGGCCTGGCTTTTTGTTAAAATCTTCCTGCTGAAGGATCTAAAAACAAAACCAAATTAAAACATTTTAAACACAATTTAAACAGATCAAATATATCAAATACATGTATAATTTATATGATATTATACTGATACGTTATAATATACGTACTCGTGTTTTAGAGAACCAAAGGGCAAAGGAAAGGCTTTAGAATTTATGTAACAACAAATCTTTGCTGAAATTTAATACAGAAGATGCTCATCACAAAAGAATGGCAGTACATGGGTACATGGCCGTGGTTACAAGGCCATGTGCAAATACTGTCAGTCATAATTCTACAATGAGAAGGACTTTTCACAAATGAACAGGCAGCTAACAGTCTTCGCAAGAAAAAGCTGCTTATGGGGATTCAGTCTAAAGGTGAGAAGACTTATTGGTTAGCGCTTCTTCATTTGGCTGACAGGCCTGTGTAACTACATTAATTGTTTTATTTAAAATACTAAAATCATATTAAATGATTATTTTGTTCAAGGAAGACAAGTTATGAAAAACATGACATCTATTCACATTACCAGCACATCACAATGCAAATATACAAAAATATTCAAGAATGCAATCACACATTTCAGCATTTTTTAAACTGTAAATCATTATTTTGCGATAAGACGAAATATTAGACAATATGAAGCTTAGTACATCCAACAAAAATTTATAAAAAAAAAAAGTATATAAAAAAATAAAATAAAACAAAAACAGGTGTATAACTACCAAAAATTATATCCATATATAAGAGCCAGTGCATATAATTTTTATATATGTATGTGCTGCAAAACTTTATAGCGACCCAGTGCAACTTTAAGAACTTTTTAGTTATTGTTAAAACCAACACCAGTTAGCTTATGTTGTTGCAGCTAATGTGGTGATTTATTAGCTCATCAGTCAGAAGTACATCATAGTAACCTACAACAGATGTTAAAAAAGCTTAAATTATGTTCCCTTTATCATGCAAAGTAAACTTCAGAACTAGACTTTTATAAAGATGAAAGAACTTGACTGTAGTAACATACCAATGTGTATTTTGTAAAGGACAAAAAATAAATTATATGAAAATTATGCTAATTATGCCTAATTAATGAGTGCAAAAAAAAATATATATATATATATATATATATATATATACATCAACAATTTCTTTAAAGATAACACTCAAGTCGCTATGCGTCCTTTCCATGTTGTTAGATATTGCTTTTTACAGCAATTGCTTGGTTAGTAGTTAAACAAATCAAAATTTCCAAAAATTGGTTTAAATTTACTGTTTTCTTTTAATTTTTATCATATATGTGTGTTAAGAAAATGTAAATAAAAAAAATAAAAAACCTGACCACAGCAGATGCTTGCAATCCAAAGAGATTGAATTTATGTTTCGCCATGAAAAATAGGGTTATAGAAATACAAGTGTGGAAAGATTTTAAAACCACATCTAAGAAGAATTAAGTAATTGCTGTCACAGGAACTTTTACGATGTTCTAAATAAAGGGTCAGAATACTGTGATCATATGAAAATTATTGGGTAAAAATACATTGGAAAATATTTAATTCATAAAAAAGAAATAAACAGCTTAATCTGTGCATATGTGTATTATAACATACACATTCAAACACATGCCAAAAACAATACAACAACAAAAAAAAAGGGAATAGTGTCTTGGGAATCCACAGTTGGGCACACTGGGATCAAATGCTAACCCATATTGTCCAAAACTAAAGAAGTGCTGCTGTATTGCCAACAACTAAAATGTTAATGCTGCTATGAAAGGCATACAACAGAAGAAGCATCGCAGTTTTCTGTATATGGGGCTGCGCAAACCCAGACCACAACTGAAAACTTCAGTCAGAAAGTCAGCAACAGAATCGGACCTTGGAGTAACAGAAGAAAGTGGCTCAGAAGCTGGCAACGCAGCAGAGGCAGTGGGATGCTCTGGGCAATGCTCTTCTGGGAAACCTTGCGTCCTGGCATTCATGTGGCTGTTGCATTAACATGTACTTCTACTAGTTTCTTCTTTTAGACTAAACCAAGCAACACTATAAAAGTGGTTCAGAAATAGTTTGACTTTCACTTATAACTGGAATGTTGATGTGATGTCATACATAAATCAAGAAATGCCACAAAAACAATAATTTACAGGACTTTGTCAAGTTATATCACCCCTTTTTTCAACATATAAAACAGTAAAAAAAAGGCTGGAAGGTCACTTACTTATGCGTATGCATGTGGTGTGTGTGTGTGTGTGGGGGGGGGGGGGGTGTGAGCGAGAGTGAGGAAACTTGTGCTGAGGGATGACCGGCCTTTACAAACATCGGATGTGGTGGCGGCCTGTGGGACGCAAAAGGAAGTGGTGGCGCATGGTCTCAACCTGATACGCTCGGGGGATAATACATCAGGAAGTACCAAATTATAGACTATAGACATACATATAATACAGAGGGAAAAGAAAAACTAAGCTCAAATCATACATAAAATCCAGTTAAGAGTATTTATATTTCCCTTTTACATCAACTTAGAAATGTTAAGTTCATTAAACTTGATAATGCAACAGGCACAGAGTTTTAAAATTAATTACTACGTTTAAAATATACATCAAGGTATAACAGCTTATTAAATGTGTGCAATGTTACACACCATGAAATAATACATAAAAGGGAATTGAGAAAATGTTTAATATGATGTGAATACAATACATGTTTAGATTTACCGTTCGATTATGTGTGTAAATGCTGACTTCTTTTTAATATGAACTTTGTGTTTATTTTTAATAAAAACTAAAATTAAATGTAAATAAAATTTCACAAAAATTTCATCTTACTATCTGATGCAGACCCATGTACTACAATTGCGAATCAGAGTAATTTTGCTCATATTTGATTTTTGCCAAAAAATGATGCTGCTAGTAATGTTTTATGGCTATTTATCGGGAAATCTTGTGTGTACCAAAAAAGCTGTTAATCATGGGCAAGCATTGACATAAAAAACAACAAGAAAAAACAAGCAAAAAAAAAAAGCAAAACAAAAGTATAACAAAGTATAAAAGTATAACATTTAGTAGAAAATGGGCATTTTATCCATAGAAAACAAACTTAATGAATTACAACTAATTAGTTAATTAATTGCAAATTTCTTAATTGATTCATGTGTTGTTATCGACGAACAATTGTACAAAGTTAACCGGATAATGGGAGTGGGTAAAATAGCATTTGCAAACTTTTTACCAGACACACAGAAACAATAAAATAAATAAAAGTAATAAAAAAAATTTATATTTGAATAATAAAAATTGTGTAAAGAGAGAAATTTCACTAAGATTTTTCATTATTCCCGTTACCTGTTTAGCCCACATTTTCAGGTAATCAAGGAGGAACGCCAAAAAGATTGATCGAATGCTAGTGGTGGAACAGTAAATTTTGGACATGCTTATTTAGGCTCGTAATATATAATACACACACGTCAATTGGTAAAGATCACTAAAACAGCTGCTTCTTGGTGTTGGTGAAGAATATATAAACCTCAGAAGAGTACAAAAGAGTAAGATTGTCAAAGTTCATGGTAAAGGAAGCAAAGATTCGAATAGGGAACACACACCAAAATTAAGGTTAAATATCAATTGTTTTGAATCAATGCATCACAGCATCCACAAGAGTATTGATTAATGTGTTTATGTTGGCACCTTTTCTTTTTTGTCTATTTCGAACATCTACACCAACTTGTGCATACTACTTACTCCAAAGCTGTGGGTGGCACCACCTTGTTGTACTTCCCTTACACTTCACTAGAGGGAGAAGGCAAAGAAATTCTTTCTTTGCTTGATAAATAAATGTTGATTAAAAAAAGATTTCCACAAAAAGATTTCAGCTTCTCCAAACACCGGTGCTGCTCACAAAACCCACAAATTTTTCAAATGTCCTCAAAGTGAAAACACTATCGCAAACAGTAAATGTGTTGGTGAGTTTTTAAGTGGTGCACAATGCACTTCAACATCCATAACAACACCGCAGACAAAAAAGAACAAATAAGAAACAACTGTGTTACAATAATTCAGCAGAATTGTGGCATATGTGTAATTAACTGTAAGTGTATGTTTAATTTAAAGGGTAAAACAATGTTTTTATCTTAGGACAATTTTTTAAGTCACAGTTTTTCTTCATAACTTGGACTAAATGGAAAAAACAAGTCACCTTTGTGCTCAGCAAACAAATACCAACCACAGTAGTCTAATCCTATAAATCCACAATAATTGTCAATAATAATTTTCAGATCCCTGTCTGAACTGTCTTATTCCAAGAGCAGATAGAAATGCAGCATATATACAGAAGTCTCTACTACAGGTTAGAGGGTGGTAGTGCAACTAAAAACTGTTGGTCAACCGACTACAAACAAAACAATTCTAGTGCATTTCTATATGTTTTATGCAGCCTTAGGGAGTAAAAAAAGAAAATTTGTACAGTTTGTGGTACATTTATTTAAGCTATCCATAGACGTGAACTACAAGCATAAGAAGACTGAAAAAACCTACCTAACCTAAACAAACACAAACTTAAAGCCCTCATGCTCATCTGGATGCTTTTTATCTACCATCCTGCAATATCACGCTGATCTTGCCTCATCAGCTGATCCGGAACTCTGCAGCTTACACGTTTGTTTAACGAACCCAAGCAAGCCTGTGCAGATCCACTACTCACCTCTCTCCTATGGCTTTTAGCACTTGCCCACATTTAACACAAGCCCCTGACACTAGCTCACAGGACAATCTCTGGATCTTCTCCCTCTTATCTATACTCTATTTTCCAAAAGTACACCGCAAGTTGTTCACAGTGCTGTAGGTGAGGACCAGACCACGGTGCTGATTTCCACACAGCTTTTCTAACTGCTAAATGGCGGAATCGCATTCCTAGTGAAGTCTGTAGAGCTAAAACATTCAGCATTTTCATGCACTGATCAGGATTGACTGACTTCTTGTTCTCTAACTGTAATCAGTCACAAAATGGCATTTAGCCTAATGGACTATTTGACTTACTAAATGTAAAAGTTTTGGTCTTTAAAAAAATAAAATAAATAAATAAATATAAATAAAAAAATAAAAATTATATATATATATATATATATATATATATATATATAAAAATATATTTATTTATTATATTTATATATATATATATATATATATATATATATATATATATATATATATATATATATATATATATATATCAATCCATTATCTTTATCTTCTGTTTTATCCTATATTAGGGGTTTCCCACGCCCATCCAGGGGAGAACGTTTCGGGCGCTGAGCAGGACAGGGCGCCAATCCATCGCTGGGCACACACTCACACTCTATATGGGGCAATTTGGAAAACACAATTGACCTTCATCCATGTTTTTGGACTGTGGGAGGAAACCAGAGAACCCGGAGGAAACCCATGCGGACACGGGGAGAACTCCACCCAGGTTGGGATTCAAACCAGGAATCCCTAGTGCTGAGAGGCAAACATGCTAACCACTAAGCCACCGTGCAGTCCTATATATATATATATATATATATATATATATATATATATATATATATATATATATATATATATATATATATAAAAATAAAAAAAATTAAAAAAAACAAGCATAGATCTTAAGCTGCCTCCGGATGCAGCTGCTAGATTATAAGTAATATTAGATCAATTTATCAAATTTGAAATTGGCACCAAATTAATGATCAGTCTGTTTATAAAGTACAGATCAAGGACTACATGGTATACCCTAATTAAAGCCATTTAAATATCTAACTTTAAACTTTATTTATGTGAATAAATGCAGGTTTTCTTTTAGTCTCTAGAAATAAAAAGATCAGTGCTGGGGGAAAATTATTCACCTAAATGGCTACTTTATCAGGGGATAATATTGTTGTCGGTTTAAAAAATTATTTTATTTACTGATAATGGTCTTTATCATACATATCAATAAATTAAATTCTGGTCAAATCGCAGAGCCCTATAAACTCCTCCCACTCTTCACATGCTTGTTCACATGGGGGATTTACATGGGCAATACAAAATGTGTCTATATGATGGTACATTCACATTATTTGAAATTAAAGTTTGGTGTTGGTGAGTGATTAAATTGCTAAATTATTGACGAACAATCTTCAACAACCTCAGCTGGAACCCTGGGAAAAACGTCCGGCTTAAATGAGGGAGAAAAAGAACGAGAACCACAGATGTGCAACTCTTTCTTGTTTTACCAAGGAAAATAGCAGCACAGTTCAGTTGTCAGTAGATGGAAGCGAAAATGCAAAAACAGGAAGTTCACTCAGCGCATCACAAATAAACACAGGGAGTAGAAAAGGGGTCGCCGCAGGCAAAGGAAATTATGTGCAGAGCATGCTTTAGAACTGTGCGTGAACCACAGACCCTGCACACACACACACACACACGTATGTACGCACCCTTCCCCCCAGCAGTGACCACTCCCCCTCACCTAGCCCTCTTTCTTCCGCTGGTTGTGGCTGCTGTCGCCTCCACGCTTCTATTCTCACAGCAGCTGTCACCGCAGGGGCCCATGCCAGCGTCACACACAACGGTTTGTGACCTCCGCTCCTCCTGATAATGAAGATATCCAACGTACGCAGGCGCTTGGACAAACACTTGCGCGCTTACCAAACAGCACTCCATCCTTTTTTTATCTTTCATCTCTCACTATGGCGAATGCTGTGGGCCGTTTAACCGACTTTTTATTCATCCTGCATGTTGTACTCTATTTTTTCCACAACGCCCTAAAAGCTACAATATCTACGTGCTCTTTTAGATTGCCATCTTTATATTTCTACTTAACCAATGACCTCAAATGTTAACCATAAGAAGGTGCACAGAAGCGGCAGCAGAAATATTCAGACACTGTACTGAACCTCCAGCGTTTCATTTAGGGGATATCAAGTTATCGAGCCTTATATTACAAACCAAGGGCACTGGTCTACCATGGTAATGCAAGCCACAGAGTTTACATGCTCACACATCCCATGCCAACTCCTCAAGCACACCCTCAATGTGCATGTGCACACACACACACACACACACACACCCAAATGAAACCTGAGCTATGGTAGCAGGCTGGAACAGTACAGCAGTGACGCATACAACAACCGCACACCTGCCTGGATCAACTTTTAGAAGACAAAAAAATAAAGGGCGAGTGGGGGGGGGGGGGGGGTTGGGGGGGAGATCAAACTTACCTCCAGTAAAAAGGGCAGCACAGGCACAAAGGTTTTGGTGCTACTGGAAAGCAGGATAAGTGCTCTGGTACAATGCAGCCGCAGTGGGTAATACCGTGAAATAGGCACCAACCTAAACAACAAACACAAACCATCAACACTCATACAGCATTTCCAATTTAAATATGAGGGTTACAATTAATAGACAATCGATAATTGTATATGTCCAAAGTTTTTTTGTGAAAATAAATCTATGCAATTCAGTTCATTTGTTTTCTCTAAATCTTCTTTCAGCGTTTTTAGCCTTTATTATTCAGGGGTCGTCACAAAGATGAACTCACAGAACATCATAGACTTTGGCCCAGTGTTTTACACCAGATGGCCTTCCTGACACAACCCTCACCCTCTACCAGGCCTGGGGACACAGACTATAGGGACAATTTAGAGCAGCCGATTCACCTTAAATCCATGTTTTTGGACTGTGGGAGGAAACCGGAGAACCAGAGGAAACCCAACATGAAAACTACATCCAGGTCGGGATTCAAACCAGAAATCCCCAGCCCTGAGAGGCGAACATGCTGGCCACTAAGCCACTGTCCTATGTGGTTTTCCTTAAATGATTTTTTTAAAGAATATCTAAAGAGATTCCATTCTTTTATATAATTCAAATTTCTTGTAATACAGCCTACAAATTAACCTCTACAGCCTATATTACAAATATTGTGGAATAGAAAACATTTTAAAGCTAGAGCAGTATATTTATTGTTGTTCTGCTGGAGGGTGACCATCAAACTCTGCGTCACACCTTAGACAGACAGACAGTTTTTTAATAACGATATGATTATTATAATTTAGTATAATTTATTTTGTAAAGTAAAATTTATTTGGAAATCGAAATTTTGGATTGGAAATGTGGAAGATATTTGAAGTCGTGTAAAAATTTCCCTCATCTGTAATGATTAAGGATGTCATGTGATCTGCTGGTATTGGTCCAGTGTGTTTTATGAAGACCATCACAGCCATCTCTGAGACAAATTTAAAGATCCTTAATCAACTGACAGCTTTATTAAAATGCAGTTCCTTCACCAGCAGAACTCCTAACCTGCCGCAATGCCAAGACTTCTATCAAATGGCATGCAGACCATGATATTACTCTGCATAATTAGCCACTCAACTCTCCGTATCAAAATCCCATAGAGAATCAATAAAGGTGATGTTTAAAGGGAGAAATCGCCCACCGATTCAGCAATTCAGATTATTTGAAGACCACCATCAAAGCAAGCTGGGCAAAACCACAAGCTGATCGTCTCCATACCACAGTGCAGTAATTTGTGGTAAAGGAGCCCCAACCAAATTTCTTAGTGCACCGACGACCATAATTCTAAAGTAGTTTTGCGATTTTGTTAATTAGTCTATTAATTTAGGACACAAGATTTTTAATTTACAAGAAATAAGACATAATTAAACTCCTAAAATGTATAATTTAATATTCCCACAACTTTTGCTGATTATTTTGAAAGCTTATTTATAATCTCATGTTTCTGCTTAATTTTAAAAACTCAGATTGTTTCTTGCATTCCCCATAAACATTAATATTGAGAATACAAATTTTATAGGGTGTAACATGGCAATACATTTTATAAGTATTAATTAATTTTAAAAAATGCACAATTTAGACAATTGCATTTGTCAATTTCCTCCAAGTAAAAAGAGAACCAGTATTAAAAATGCTATATTTTACTGTACTAGTGGTTAAACTACATGCTATGTATTTTAAAAGGGTAGTTTAGACTTTTAAAACTGCAATGCCTGGTTTGAACACTGGGTGTCGCCCACATGACAAAATCAATTTAATAAAATGCCAATGAGATAAATGATACAAAATGTTTGGTAAAATTGCCAAAATGTTGCTGAATAAACTAAGCGGCAACTTTAATAGCCTTTGCATATAAAATCTCTACCACAAATAGTAACATAGTAATAATAACACCCTCATTTGCTTTAGGCTTATTTAAGATTTTGATTTATTTAAGATTTAGCTCTTTTTTAGAGCATTTGCAGCTTATCTTAAAAAAAATAAAAGATAATAAATAAAAAGATTCTTTAAATATTATTGTCACACTATAAATGAATTTTTGATCTTTACTATGTTAAACCTCATTACAATATGATTATGTTTAAGACAGCACTAAAATTTAGTTTTTTGTTTTATTTATTTTTTATAAACATTTACTAGATAGATTGGCGTCCTGTCATGGATGCCCGAAACGTTCTCCCCTGGATGGGCATGGGGAACCCCCCCCCCCCCCCCGCGCCCCTAGTAAAGGATAAAGCGGAAGATAATGGATGGATAAACATTTACTATTCATTTACTGGGAAAAAAAACTTTTCAAATAAGATCATAGTATAGATTAAACAAAACCATGAAAAAGTTTGTAAAGTCTTTTAATTGATAATATATATTGCAATCAACATCTAATTAAATATCTTGATTTTAAAGAGTAATCTTACTGTACCTTACAGTCAACTAATAATTTAAATGCTAAAATGTTTGAGTGCGTTTTGTCCGGTGTAAAGAGAGATGCTGCTGCATTCTCATATCACTTGCAAACATGGGACAATATTACTTCAGCACAAAGAGAGCAAGCACAACATTTTGTGCTTTTTAAAAAAAATTAAAATTAAAATTAAGAATGCCTAATTTCCACTTGCTGTTATATTTAGTGCTTGTATATAGAATACAGGCATGAGATTGTGATTCTATAACAAAACAAGTGTGTAGTTAAAAATATTACTAAATAAACAAATCAACATTTAAAACATTATTTAAATATAGTTATGATTATTTTGAATGTATTTTAAAATTCTTTAAAATTTAAAAATCTCTTACAGTTCTTTACAGTACAGTAATTATAAGGATTTTTTAATTTGTGAACTGATTGCCTGTGGGGATAAAACACTGCCAGCCAAAGTAGATTTAGGCTGGTTAAAAGGCAAAAAAAACAAATATTAAAGACAGACATATATTGCATGAAGCATATTTTACTTAAATGCAGATCCATAGACAAGGAGGTTGATTGTTTAAAATCTAAAATCTATTTGGAATGAACCACATAATTAAAGATAAAATTCTAAGTCTGAATAACAACATTACACACGGGGAACAGATTTTTAGTGTGTGGTGTTCACACAGTCAACACTGCCACCTGATGGTGATTCTGAGAAACTTCAGCTTTGAGTGTTTACAACATGACTTTTAAATAAATGGGCCTTTACTTAACTATACTTACTAAATTTTAAAGGACTTTAGAAATAAGAACATAAGAGTAAATAATGATATTTTTAATAAATGTCTGTGAGTAGTATTCAGATTCATGTCCATAAAAAGAATTTTAATAGAAAACTATGGTTATTGGCACGGTGGCTTAGTGGTTAGCATGTTCTCCTCTCAGCACTAGGGATTCCCGTTTCGAATCCCCATCTGGGTGGAGTTTCCATGTTCTCCCCGTGTCTGTGTGGGGTTCCTCAGGGTTCTCCGGTTTCCTCCCACAGTCCAAAAACATGGATCAAGTCAATTGAATTCTCAAATTTGCCCCATATAGAGTGTGTCTGTGTGAGTGAGTGTGTGCCCAGCGATGGATTGGCGCCCTGTTCTGGGGTCTATCTGCCCAGCGCCCGAGACGTTCTCCCCTGGATGGGCATGGGGAACCCCACCGCGACCCTAATAGAGGATAAAGCGGAAGATAATGAATGAATGAATATATGGTTATTACACAGAGCACGTAAGCTTACTTGATGCAGCCGACAATGACTTGGCACAGGGGGTAGATCAGAGGTTCAAGCACCTCACTGGGGTAAATAGTGCCCAACACCCGACACCACAGATAGAGACAGTGCACATACTGCCAGTTATACACAGACTGATATGTATCCTGTGAATACAAGTCACAATAGTAAAAGCACAGTTTATACATAAAAATAAAAGTCAATACTGGGTTTACAAAAAAATCATATTCTTACCTTTTTCTTCATGTTCATGGCATTGCGTAAATGGATGGCGAGCTGGCGGATGTAAACAAAGCCATGCTGGTAGGAAACCTGTGTGTCTAGTGAATACATCTCGGTCATTGTGCGTTGCATGAAGTTGATGATGGGCAGCGAATTGGGAGATGTGAACTTACAGTTTTGCACGTAAGCAATGTACATTTGCTAGAATAAAAGAACAGTCATGTTTTAATGAAATATTTAGGGAAATGACAGCCAAGTCTAAAACAGTAAAAAATTATATTTGTAATGTTTAAAGTAACAAACTATGCCACTATTTGATAATCAATGCATAGATAATTTTTTTTAAAGGGACAGCTGAAAACAAACGAAATTCATTATACAGTCAGTATTCAGTATTTTACACAATGAGAATAGAAGTAAATCAAATATAGGTTTTTTTTATTTTAAATTAAATTATGTCCATTAAAGTTAAGTTATAGTTACTCATTAATTAGTAAATTTACTTAGTGTGCAAGTTTACCCACAATACTGAAACATTTAAAGTAATTCCTGCAAAATGCAATTCCATAGTAAGTCAATTTTGCAGGTTGATTAATTTGCTAACCAATAAATGGTTGTAACGAAGATATTACGTATTGTGCAATTTTGAGGACGGGCCATTTTTCTGCCCATAAAAACAGTTATTAAATAAGATGCTGCAATTCATTTTCTTTTGCCAAATTCAAATCTGTGTCCATCAATTTTGAATAAAATGAATTTAAAGCTGTTAATTTTATAACAGCAGCATAGTGCACTTGTTTAGTGAACAAATCTAATCAATCTAAAAGATGTAAAATAAGCAAGATATTATTACAATAGGCCTGTAATTGTACAATCATAATATAAATATGAAATTTCTAAAATCATCACAAAAGTAAATTTGTTTTTCGGAAGATATTCAAGCATCAGGTTATTTGGAGAAATGGGCATTAACAATCTGTATACACAGATTACTATTATTTATAAATTTGTATTATTTGTGTTTGTAGATTTATCAAATTAATATAGACTAAATATTTGTGTTAAACAAAAAGAAGAAGAAAAAAAATGAAGACATTAAAAGGAATTGAGCTAAAATATTGGCAGATGTTCCAAAATGATTTACTACTATCCCAACCGGTGGGGTTTAGAACCTTGAGAGGGTCATACAGCACCCCTGGAACAGTGGGGGTTAAGGGCCTTGCTCAAGGGCCCACATTAGTTACTTCAGTGGACTAGAACCCACAACTTTCAGATTGATAGCCTAACACCTTAACCTAAGAAAAGTCTTAAAGTAATTAATAACACAAATAAATAATACATTAATGGTCAACTGCTTTAGTTCAAAAGAAGTTTGGCGATTGTTAATTGCTTGCTTTACCTTAAGAACAGGGTTTAGGTATACTTTCTGTTTATGACGGCAAAATTTGTTAAGAGCCAAGAACGCAAGCACACGAACAGTCTCCTCCCCGGTACTCCACTGCTTTATCAGTTGCTATAAAACAGACAACGATATATAATACAGACAATACAGACAACGACGTATAATAAGATGCTCTATTTGTTTAATTGATGGTCCTAATTTACATTTATAAGTATGTGTATATTACTTGGAAATATAATCCTTTTTTTATTTTATAATTATTCATTATTGTATATGCACACATCGGCATCCAGTCATCTGTCACACTCAACAAAATAAAATTCCTTCAGTGAAAATCATTGTGAGTTACTCATAGCGCATGAAATGGCCAGGTTTACAAATTACAAACAGATTCATCCCAATAAACTGAATATATATGGCACTTGGGTCAAAATAGCCAGTAACTTAACTTTAAAGAACACATCAATTCAGGAGCTTTTTCTTTATTCTTTTTGCATTTACCCTGCAGTACGAAGAAACATGCACCAGCCAATGGATCAGATGATTTTCTATTAATTCTTTTTCAGCGTCTTGATTTTCACTACATTGCTTTACTGTGTGGTTAATACCTATTGCAGCAAGTATTCCTAAAACGAATTGTGTATTGCAAAACATTGTTGGATTTATTCATTCATTCATTATCTTCCGCTTTATCCTATATTAGGGTCGCGGGGGGTTCCCCATGCCCATCCAGGGGAGAACGTTTCGGGCGCTGGGCAGATACACCCAGGACAGGGCGCCAATCTATCGCTGGGCACACACTCACTCACACAGACACGCACACATACTCTATATAGGGCAATTTTGAGAACTCAATTGGCTTGATCCATGTTTTTGGACTGTGGGAGGAAACCGGAGAACCCGGAGGAAACCCACGCAGACACGGGGAGAACATGGAAACTCCACCCAGATGGGGATTCGAACCGGGAATCCCTAATGCTGAGAGGCGAACATGCTAACCACTAATATATATATACATGCATATATATAAATAATTTGTGGCATAAATGATCTAGGTTTAATGGCTGGCCTAAAAAATCTGTTTAATGGGGAGTTTGTATGTACTGCACTGTTACAGGGTGTGTGTGTGTGTATATATATACAGATATATTTACATTTATTTCTTCTGTTATGCCAAACCAATCTGATTAAAGTTGCTGTTTTATATACTATTTACAGAAAATTTGGTGTATTTTTATTTGTACTATAAATAAAATTTTTTTAATCTGGGTTTTTAATCATAATTCTCAGCCCTAATGCTTACTGGCATTGCTGACTATGTTTAGAATTATGTATTTAAAATTAATGGGCTGACACAAACATTATAAGGAAAACTTCTCTTACCTTCAGCAACTGTCGAGCCTGTTTAGGCAGACACAAGTAGTAGGGCACAAGCTGGTTGACATGGCGCAGTACGGCGGCAAGCACTGTCGACTGGGTGAGACTGGAGAGCAGCTATGGACATTTTTACATTTTATTATATATCTGTAACTACAACACTGCAGAAGCAGCTAATTTGTCTGAACTAAATGGAAAAAAAATAATTAAATCCTAAATGAAATACCTGAACGAGACCAGTTAAATATATTTTGAGGTCAAGGTGATTTTTTGGCCACTTGGGACTTGATGATGGTAATATTAATCTGAGGGAAGATATCAGATGAGAATAATTAACAACCTTACTTTAGGACAAAACAATGTGGCTAACAAGAATAGGTTATGAGGAATGGTGATAAAAGATTAACTCTTACTTCTTATCTTTTTCCAGAGCTTTGAGGTTTAGCAGTTTGTTAAATGCACCATTCATGTCCTTTATGCAGAACAGGATCAGTGCATTGAATACTAAAAAAAAACACAGACATGAGTAATGAATGTACTGCAGCCTCGGATCACGGATCTGTTTTATTACACGACGGTGTCCTTTACCTGAACTGTCTGCTACGGTGTAACGACATGCTGTTTCCTCTTCTCCTTTTGTTGTGGCAACGGCAGCTTTGAAGGCCTGTGTGATGTCCCTTATTAAACGAGCAGTAGGTTCTTTCTGCCAAATGAAATTAAACAAACCTAATTAAAATGGCAGAAATTCATTTCACAGGGTTTATTATTTTGCTTTCAATACCTTCTCCACCCAAACAACCTCTCTACTAAGAACTGTTTACTCCTACAGTGCATCCGGAACGTATTCACAGCGCTTCACTTTTTCCATTTTGTTACGTTACACCCTTATTTCAAATTGTATTAAATTAACCTCTTTCCTCAAAATTCTACACAAAATACCCCATTATGACCATGTGAAAAAAGTTTTCTTGAGAGTTTTGAAAATTTATTAAAATTAAAAAACAAAGAAATCATATTTACATAAGTATTCACATTCACAAGTCTTTGCTTAACACTTTGTAGAACCACCTTTGGCAGCAACTACAGCCTCAAGTCTTTTTGAATATGATGCCACAAGCTTAGCACACCTATCTTTAGGCAGTTTTGCCCATTCTTCTTTGCAGTACCTTTGAAGCTCCATCAGGTTGGATGGGAGACGTCTGTGCACAGCCATTTTCAGATCTCTTCAAAAATGTTCAATTGGCTTCAAGTCTGGGCTCTGGCTGGGCCACTCCAGAACGTTCACAGAGTGGTCCTGAAGCCACTCCTTTGAGATCTTGTCTGTGTGCTTCGGGTCGTTGTCCTGCTGAAAAATGAACCATCGCCCCAGCATGAGGTCAAGAGCGCTCTGGAGCAAGTTTTCATCCAGGATGTCTCTGTACATTGCTGCATTCATCTTTCCCTCTATCCTGTCTAGTCTGCCAGTTCCTGCTGCTGAAAAACATCCCCATGGCATGATGCTGCCATGCTTGACTGTAGGGATGGTATTGGCCTCGTGATGAGCATTGCCTGGTTTCCTCCAAACATGACGCCTGGCATTCACACCAAATAGTTCAATCTTTGTCTCGTCAGACCAGAGAATTTTGTTTCTCATGGTCTGAGAGATCATCAGGTGCCTTTAGGCAAATTCCAAACGGGCTGCCTTGTGCCGTTTACTAAGCAGTGTCTTTTGCCTGGCCACTCTGCCATACAGGCCCGATTGGTGGATTGCTGCAGAGATGGTTGTCCCTCTGCAAGGTTCTCCTCTCTCCACAGATGAATGCTGGAGCTCTGACAGAGTAATCATCGGGTTCTTGGTCACCTCCCTGACCAAGGCCCTTCTCCCCCGATCGCTCAATTTAGACGGCCGGCCAGCTCTAGGAAGAGTCCTGGTGGTTCCAAACTTCTTCCATTTACGAATGATGGAGGCCACTGTGCTCATTGGGACCTTCAAAGCAGATTTTTCTGTATTTAACAATTGAAATACTATACAAGTCCTTCCTGCAGGGCCGCCAGTCCAACAGAAATCCAGGTTTATATGTAACATAAACATACGGAGGCCCAATACCTACTCCAAAGCCGCGGGTGGCACTACCTTATTATTGTCTTCAAACTTCCCTTGTACTTCACAAAGAGAAGGCAAAAAAGTGGAATGTTACACATTCAAAACAGGTTTTTTATTTAATATTTAAAAGCTTGTAACGAATTAAGACGAGACAGGATTTCCATAACACACAAGTGATGTTTTTCTAAACACCGTCACTGCTCACAAAACCCATGCATTTCAAAAAGTATACTCCACCATGTCCTCAAAGTGAAAAAATTTACGCAAATAAATGTCGGTGAGTGATTCAATAGTGCGTGGTGGACTATCAAATTAGACCCAAACAAATCCCATTTCTTGTTCATTTAATTGAAACTTGACACCCTGCTCTCTTTACCACTTTGGCTAAAAATGCTATTTTTGCAACAGAAATGGAAAAACAAGAGATGCTGTAGTCAGATATGCAGAAATCACATGCTGCACTGTGTCAATCCAACTCGGTCTATTACTTAATTACTGTGCTTTATTAGCTCTGACTGCTTTTCTTGTCGGCTTGCCCTTTGGGGCTACAGGCTTGGAACTGTTTGTGAGAATGTTCTGTTCTGTAAAAAGCACTATATAAATAAATTACTTGAACTTAGAAATTATAAATAGGAAAACAAGAAATTTCCAACTGGGAACAAAGTGGGAAATTAAAGTTAAAAATAGAAGTCCTGTGAATATCAGATAGGGGTGAGTTTAATAAAGTCTTTAAATTTGTACAATCAACACCTAAACTTAAAATATTTAATGTAAAATAATAAATATATAATAATAAGAGAATTGAATCCTAGTTAAGTTTAAAAACAAATACTTGTATTTTTATTAAATATAGGGTCGGAATCTATGGATGCTTGTTTTTAGAATTCCAGTACACCTCAACAGGAACATTTTGTCTGAGCTAGATTTTGTCTGTCAAAACTTCTAACTGCAGAATAACCCCACATGTACTACAGTAGTGATCGCTGATGTTCAAGTACAAAAATATTTTTTTATACTCTACAACAGAGTAAAAATATTTAGCTGTTAATCTCATGATTGTTCTTCAGTACACATTATAATACATTAGCGTATTGAAGCTAACGGATCTGTTATTACAAGCTTAATATGAATAAAATAAATACAAATTTTAACAAAATGAAAATCTGAATATTAGTTTAAGCTGTTGATATTTTTATGATTTTATGTTCGAATGTATAAGCTCAAAACCCAGCAAAAGACAGGATCAGTACTTTGCATAGTGCGTCTGTTTAACAGTATTTAAAGAAAAGAAAAAAACATTAAGCAAAGGTAAAGCAAACATAATTGAAAGATCTGGGAACATCTGCCAACTTTCATGCAAACAAGTCAAGAAATACTAAAGGTTTTGAGAACGTCTGACATAGCAAGGTGCCAGATAGAAAGTGTAAAAGCATTCAGGTACGCATGTTTAAAAAAGGTAAAATATTTATTGATATGCTTAATACCCCATTAAAAAAAATAAATAATGCTAAATCTGTAACGCAGATTTCCCATTTTCTCATTTTTAGCTTTCGCAAAACCCTGCTGCCTAACAGTGGTCAACACTGTCATATGAGTATCTACTGGTATCAAAGTAATTTCTTAAAATATTGGGAGAACTCTCAGAACTGCTCAGTTCAGGTCAAACTCCAATAGTTCATAACTTCACAACGTTTGCTTGTTTGAAAATAAAAAAAAAAATGAACAGAAAATGCTTTCACAACCTCTTCATCTGATCCACTTTAGTTCAATCTCACATGCAATTAAGCTTTACTAAAAGATCTCAAATATAAATCTTACCTTTAATTCAGCTTTCCATGTCTGGATCATTTTTGCTGTGACTTTTGTGGTCTTTGTTGATTTTGCCTTTTTCTCCTCTTCCTGAGTTTCTTCTTCATCAGAGCCTGCAGCCTAATATAACAAATATATAATCTCAGAAACATATCTTATGCATTTGGACTTTACCAATCCACATTCAGACAGATTGTGTGTAAATGGAGAACGTTTAAGATCATTATTACACCCTCCAGATGGAAACATTTGATTGGATCCATTAGATTAAAATCACTAAATATTACTATATATAAAAAATATCAACATAGATTGCTGTTCGTCTCTGACCTTGACACCCTGGTCTATTTACCACTTTGAATAAAAATGCTAGTATTGCAACAGAAACGGAAAAACAAAAATGCTCTGTTATTGGGCTTTATTAGCTCTAAATGCTTTTCATGTCTGTTTTTTTTTTGAGATGTCGTCAATTCTTTGTTATATATATATATATATACACACACACATATACACACATTGGACGGCACGGTGGCTTAGCGGTTAGCATGTTCTCCTCTCAGTGCTAGGGATTTCCGGTTCGAATCCCCATCTGGGTGAAGTTTCCATGTTCTCCCCGTGTCTGCGTGGGTTTCCTCCGGGTTCTCCGGTTTCCTCCCACAGTCCAAAAACATGGATCAAGTCAATTGAGTTCTCCAAATTGCCCCATATAGAGTGTGTATGTGTGTGTGTCTGTATAAGTGAGTGTGTGCCAAGCGATAGATTGGCACCCAGTCCTGGGTGGTGTATCTGCCCAGCGCCCAAAACGTTCTCCCCTGGATGGGCAAGGGGAACCCAACCGCGTCCCTAATATAGGATAAAGTGGAAGATAGGATTAAGTGGAATGAATGAAATATATATATATATATATTGTTACAACAGTACATTGTCACTAGGGCTGCAACAACGAATCGATAAAATCGATAAAAATCGATTATCCAAAGTATCGATAATGAATTTCCATTATCGATTTGTTGGGTTGCACTATTTCCGCGTTACTCGCGATGTCGTGACCGCTTGCGTCACCTGCAGCGCTTCAATAACGCTGGAAACAAATAGCGGGTTGAACAGAACGAGGCGGAGTCTGCAAAACAAGTTGATAAATCGTACAAATGAGACACAGCCAACGCTGAAAAAAGCTCCGGTTTAGATCCAAACTGCGGGAGCTTCACCTGGCGATTCCACCTCACCGAGGAACTGATTCTCAAGCTCTGCGAACATGAACTGAGCTGCACGGAGATGATACATGATGATACATGATAACGGAGTACGTCCGTTATACGAATAGGTCCGCAGTTCCCGGGACATGTCCGTATTTCACGTCCTTTCCCGGGTTTTTTTTAAAGTGAGGAAAATGTCCTGGTTTTTAAATGACCTTCATTGGATCATTAAATGCCCCGGCACTGGGACACTGCGCACTGAGTCTGAGCTGCGTGTCAGTCCGCAAGCAACTCGCAAGTTTAAAGCGCAAGTCTGTTTACGAAAGCGAGCCCCCCCCCCCCCCCCGCGCGCTTTCAAACCGGGTCGACTTTTCACACAAGAGGTATTTTTTTTGTTCATTGGCTAATTTGTTAATTTATTTTTTTCAATAGCTGGTTGTTAATTAGTTCATTTGTTAATTTTTTTTCCCAATAGGCTACAGAACAGACAGTATTTGGAATTAAGTGTACTATAATAGTATGTTTAAACACAAACATACTATATATAATACTATACTATAGAATAATTTTACTGAACCCCCCCCCCCCCAAACAGCTTAATAAGTGTTTAAATATGCTTTTATAAATACTGTACATACAACTTGTACACAAAGGTGCTAATTAATGATCAAGCTACACATTATTTGATAAAATATGAGTGAAGACACTGCACACTATGGGAGTGAGGTTGAATTGGTTACATTTAAAGGAGAATTAAGTAACATATTAGAGTGACACAAATTTGTGTAATTTAGTATTTTTTTTCACACTGTGCTATATATTGTCAGTGTGTATGTGAGATTTGTGTTTAATTGCTCTTTGGGCTACTTGGATGCCTTAAACTCATACTGTAAATAAAACCAGACATTTATTGACCTGCTAAATAATTGTACAGTGTAGTTGGTTTTCTTCATAACCACTGACATGTAATGTTCTTATTTGTAAGTCGTTTTGGATAAAAGCGTCTTTTAAATGATTAAATGTAAATGCAAAGACATGGAAAATTTTTTTTATATTTATCCGATTAATCGAAAAAATAATCGGCCGATTAATCGATTATCAAAATAATCGTTAGTTGCAGCCCTAATTGTCACAAAACAGCTTTACAGTGTTATAAGCCTTTAAACCCCCAAAGAGCAAGCCGAAGCGACAGTGTCAAGAAAATACTCTGCTATGTTGTTTGTTTTTAATGTAGAAACCTTGGGAGGACTATGGTTCTGTGAGGGAACTCTTATCCTTCTTAAGCAACCAAGCAGCATCAACAGTGCAGAAAACCTATTCAAAGACTGTGTAGTGATCAGGTGTCTGTATTTAACAATTGAAAAACTATAAACAATTGTTTATAACAATAAAATTATAACACTTGACTATTACTACAACTATAACTGGGTGGAACATGGATTTCTGTTGGACTGGTGACATTATAGTCCTGCAGGATGGCCTTACTGAAATTCTATAGCTTTTTTCAAATGTTGAAAATTGACACCTGATAACTACACAATCTCTACATGGCTGTCCTACACTGTTGATGCTGCCCAGCTGCTTGAGGAGGATGAGTCCCCCACTGAACCTTGGTCTTCCCAAGGTTACTTTCGTAAAATAACAGCTTAAGAATTTTTTTTCTTGCCATTGTTACTTTGGCTTACCATTTGGGGATACAGGCTTGGAACACTAAAGCTGCCTTGTGACAATGTACTATTGTAAAAAGCACTATATAAATACATTTCTTGAACTTAGAAATTATAAATAGAAAAAGAAATTACCAACTGGGAACTAAGTGGGAAATTAAAGTTAAAAATTAGAGCTGTCCTGTGAAAATCAGATGTGTTGGCAGATTATCAGAATCATAGTCATACACTAAATAGGGGTGAGCCAACCCCTGGCTATAAGTGTTCATATGGATAAAGTTAGCGTAGCGTAGGCTACAATTAAGGTTCTGCATCATACATGTATCTATCAGCCTTATACCCAAATACATACGGAAAAGAAATACATGCCTCAAGTTGAGAAGGGAGTTTATGGTATTTCTCTTCCTCTTCATCCTCTGAACTGTCGGTATCATTAAAATTCAGAAGCTCTTGGTCATTCTCCTGCAAGAACTTGAAGAATTCTGGATCGCTGTCCTTGAGGTTCAGGAGATCTTTTTTGTGTTGTGATGCCTTGCCCTTCCTAAAAATCATAATTAATATAGGTAAATATTTTTTTCTCCCTCCATTCCCACCACACCATCAGCAGTAGCAGCAGCACACCACCACCATCTCCCACCACCACCATCACGAGCAGCAGCACCACCTCACCTCCCACCACCATCATCATAATCATCATCACCTCACCCACCACCATCTCATCATAATCACCAGTAGCATCACCACGTCACACACCACCACCACAATCATAATCACCAGCAGCATCACCACCTCACCCACCACCACCATCATCAGCACCACCACCACCTCGCCCACCAACGCCCCCACCAACACCATCAACAGCAGCACCACCACCTCACTCACCATCATCAGCCGCAGCAGCAGCACCACCTCACCCACCATCATCATCATCATCACCACCACCACCAGCACCTCATCCACCAGCATCACCACCACCACCATCATCATCATCACCATCAGCACCACCACCAGCATCATTACCAGTAGCAGCACCACCACAATTATGATCATAACTAGCAGCAGCACCTCCCCACCCACCACCACCACCATCATCATCATCATCATCATCATCATCATCATGAATAGCAGCAGCACCACCTCACCCAACACCACACAGGTGTATAAAATCTCTAATACATCAGTGTTTGACCTTACAAATGCACTTCTGGATAAATAGCAAAAAATAAAAGCCAGACACCCAAAAATCTTGTAGGAAACATTTCCAGAAGTGTACAATATTTTACAGCTGCAGGTCGTGGGGGAATACATCGTTTTACAAAAGTGCCAGTAAATGTTCATTTGTAAGTGTTTCAGTGCTGTTATCCATATAGTGTGTCATTTAGAACAGATAACAGAAATCCCATGTTTAATTATGCCTTCAAAACAATACTCACTTTTCTGCAGATGCAGGACCGGCTGTCTCATTCTCCTGTTCCTGAAGTTCATCATCAGAGTCATTTCCTTCATCGCAATCAAATCCAGACAACAAGAACTCATCAACACTCAAGTCCTCAAGTTTCCTGCAGTGACAAGAAATATAAGAAAAATTATTTTAGCTTATTAATAAATGTTCACATCATGTCCACATGGCTTTCCTCCAGGTTCTCCGGTTTCCTCCCACAGTCCAAAAACATGGATTCAAGGTACATGCGCTGATCTAAATCACCCTGATATAATGTGTCCATGCGAGTAAGTGTTCCCAGTGATAGAATGGCACCATGTTCTGTGTGTATCTGCCTAGCGGTCTAGCGCCTGAAAAGCTCTGTCCTGGATGGCTATGGAGAACCTCTTCATGATCAAGCAGAAGATAATGAATGGATGCATTAAAAATTATTTTATATGGTTTGGAGGACAAACCATGTAGAATGTCATTATAGCATCCCTGGAAGAATGAGGGTTAAGGGCCTTGTTTAAGGGCACACATTGGTAACTTCAGCGGACCTAACATACAAGTCTCTAATCTTAACAACGCAACATCCTAAACTCTGGTCTACCACAAATCGCTGCTTATTACATCACAATTACAACTTTATGATCATTTAATTTTGATCAAAGCCTGTTTATTCGTCACCCAACAATAACAAGGACAATCATTTGACTTCATTGTACTGTATAATTAAGTGCTTTAAGTTAATTCAGGAGCTAAATTACAAACATTAAATAAACTGCTTGGTGGTTTGTTTAGAACAGTAATTCTCAAACTTTTCAGACCAATTAAAACCCATTATGAAACCAACACCTCCAAATACCACCTATGTTTTTCGTCACAGCGCGACATATTGAAACGTGTCACGTGTGAGTCTATATTAAACCAATAAGGTATTAGAGGGTGTGGCATTACTGTGAATAAATCAGGGGAGAGAGGTGTAGGTATGTGTGAAGCGAGTGAGTACACATCTTTCCATGATTGCAATTTTTACAGGTGCTCCATTTGACGTGTTTACATATACAAAAGCAGAATAAAAAATTAACAATAAGCACAGCAAAATGAACCATAAAGTACCAAAAATACGGAATAAAGTAAAAGTTAATTGGCATGTCTAAAGTATGTTATATATATAATGAATTAATACAAGAAGAAAAAAAAAAAAAAAAAAAAAAAAAAAAAAAAAAAAAAAAAAAAAATATATATATATATATATATATATATATATATATATATATATATATACATACATATATATATATATATATATATATATATATATATATATATATATATGGTGGGTCAAGTGATAGTATATCTTACTGCTTTTAT
Source organism: Corydoras sp. C115 (assembly GCA_019802505.1). Lineage (NCBI taxonomy): Eukaryota > Metazoa > Chordata > Actinopteri > Siluriformes > Callichthyidae > Corydoras > Corydoras sp. C115. The sequence continues at coordinate 3,308,589 of JAFMOC010000011.1, read as the reverse complement.
TAAAACAGCTACAAACACAATAATAAACTGAAATTCCACAACATAAGCTAGTCTGTTATTTATTTTTTTACCTTCTCTCTTTCTATCTGTGACTGTCTTGTACAAATATTTGACTTTTAATTTGACCCACTTATCATTACCCAATCTAATTGAAATTTTGCACACATACTTATGCCACCTAACAAATGTTAACTTAAAATTTATATGCAAAAGTGAAAGTATTAACTAATTAATTTTATATGAGGAAAAATATTCACTATTCAGTGGTCAAGTGGTTAAATGATACCGATTTCTACCAAAATGATACTTGTATGAAAAAACTTAGTTGCATAAAAATCCAATTCTATTTATATTCCATATAAATTGACTCTTAAATATTTCTGTAATTATTGTTTAAAAGTTGATAACAGATTTTTTAAAAATAAAATTTACTAAGAACATTTGAAAAGTATGTCTTTTTTAAAAACCTTTTTTTAAAGATTATTTGCTTAATGAACGAGGCGGCACGGTGGCTTAGTGGTTAGAACATCCGCCTCTCAGTATTAGGATTCCTGGTTCAAATCCCAAGTTGGGTGGAGCTTCCATGTTCTCCCCGTGTCCATGTGGGTTTCCTCTGGGTTCTCCGGTTTCCTCCCACAGTCCAAGAACATGGATCAAGGTCAACTGAATTGTCCAAATTGCCCCATATGGAGTGTGTTTGTGTGAGTGAGTGTGTGCCCAGCGATAGATTGGCACCCAAAATGTTCTCCCCTGGATGGGCATGGCGAACCCCCCCCCAACAATCAACTACTGCCATCTAACGTCCAAATTACAGAACGCAGTTTATAAAATACATCGGTGATAATAATGTATCATATACCCATACTATTATCTGGCGTACCACAGTTTGAGAACCACTACTTCAGAACTTTTAAGTGCATACTAACTTTCAAACTACAAGTTTAAAAAGAACTTCAACGGTCCCCATGATGCAGTAGCACACTTGAACATCGATTGATTGATTTTACTTCTTCCTAGAGACTGATCACAGCGAATAGAACTTATTTACAGAGCACCAAAGTTCACACAAAACAGTACTTTACTCGTTCG